>JAABKJ010007545.1:259159309-259190409 GCA_011634705.1 Andricus grossulariae | reverse complement strand
ATAAGTTTTTTTTTAAAACAAAAAGTCATTCAAAATTTTCCTAGGAATCTGAAGAAAATTTTTTTATTCTCTTGAAACGTTTCAAAAATCTCAAAAAGCCTTTTTTTAAATCTTCCAAAATCTACATTTTGTTTTAAATTTGTATTATGAATATAAAAATTTAAAAGCAAATAATTTTGTTTATTCTGATCTAAAAACATTTCATTTTCAAATGAATTTAAAATTCTTTGAAAAGTAAAAAATTCAAGCTAGAAGTGAACATTTAAAATTATACGTTTATAAATAAAAATTCCCGGCCAGACAATAATTACGTTTTCTATTTATTCTATAAAAATTACAAAAATAATATAATTTTTAACTAAAAACCTGAATTATCAATGAAATAGTTTAATTTTGAATTGGAAAAGATAAATTATCAATCAACTAGTTTCAACTATTTTCAACAAAAGAAGAATTATTTTCCACCAAAATTGAAACCGTTAAATTTTCAATAAACAAATTAATTTTCACCTGAAATGAAAAATCTTATTATTATAAAAATTTTATTATTATATTTACAGTTAAACTAATTAATTTTCAACCAAGAAAGGAGAATCTGCAACAAAATAGTTAACTTATCAACAAAAAATGTAATAGTTGATATTTCCAAAATTTGTTATAAACTTTCAATAAAAACTGTTAAATTAAACGAAAAAAAAAGAAATTTTCAGCAAAAAAGTTAAATTTTCCAGCAAGACATTTTTAATGAACAATATATTTCTGAGATGACCCTGGCTTTTTCAGCAAAAAAGCATAGCCGAGATTTTGTCACGAACGTTCAAGCGGTTTCATAGCTCAATTGACTAAGGCATCGGCTAGGTAGTTTAGGTAGGGTTCGAATCCCCAGCGAGTGCGATTTTTCAATGGGTTTAAGCGGGCGATCATAAGTGTAGGAACCGTGCGTTAAATTGGATTATTTAAAATATAAACTAAGTGCAACAATAATAAAAAAAAACATTTTTTGTCACATATCGTTGTAACACTGCTACGGAATTGTTATAATAAATGCAGAAACGTTGTAACACCGTCATGGAATTGTTACGGATCGATTAAAGAACAAATTTACAGCGTAACACTGTTACATATGTGTTACGGCACTATTACGGAACAATGTTACTCTGTAAGCCTGTTCCTAAATTGTTCTAAAAATATTTGTTGACATATAACGCTGTTCCAGTATTGTTACAGAAGAATCACAGAACAAATTTACATCGTAACACTGTTACATATGTGTTACAGCACTATTATAGAACATGGTTACTCTGTTACCCTGTTCCTAAATTGTTCTAAAAATATTTTTGTTATATATAAAACTATTCCATAATTGTTATAGACCTCTGACAGAACATGGTTCTGTAACAGCGTTACCGAACTGCTACTTCCATTTGGGGACGACATTACTTAGACCATGGTCTAAGTATGTTCTAATCCTGTTACAGAACGTGTTCTTTTGTGTTCTAGAACTGTTACATCACAGTGACATAACAGTGTCCGCTGGGCAAGTTGCAAAAAGTTGATATAACCTCAATTCTCAATTGCGTTCGTCGTTGTCATGCACGTTCACGGTTTCCATAGAACACTTACGCTCACTCGCACGCTTCTCGCGGGAGGAAACGAGATAGCAGATCGCAGTGCGCACGCGCGAATACTGTAGAGTGCTTGCTCCAAATGCCTGAGCTTGGAAATAAAGGTGCAGTGATGCTAATAGACCGCGACTTTTTCAACAGCGCAACCGTTGCGTATGGAAGGGGAAAGCCACGTTATTGACCGTAATACGCGCGCTTATTTTAAATGCTCCAAATTCACACAAATATGGTGACGGACTCAAAATAAAGAATAATGGTACTTTTATTTTTAAATCGAGAAATTATGATAATTCATCTTGATATACTTCATATATGTTACTGCAGTAACTATAAGATCCATGATAATACAGTATTTTATTATTATTACTATGGAAAATGTAATGCACTTAATGTCCGATTAAAATTTCAAAGTTTGTCTGAAAATAGTGAATTAACTGCTCTGAAGTTCAAATGTTTTAAATTAAAGAATATATATATATATATTATTTTGACTAATATTGTGTACAATTCGTATTAAAATTGAAGTTAAAAAGTTCTTTTTAGAATCTATATTATCATTTTTACATTCTCATCATAATGAGAAGGTTTTGATTTTATGTGACAAATGAGTTTCGTGGATTCCATCAAATGTCGACATTTTGAGGCCTCTATGGACCAAAAAGAAAGATAGAGTTCGTTGACCAGCTGTTTTGAATAGAAATTCAAAAAAGTTCGAGCATTTCTAAATTTGCTTAGACCATTTTTTTCAAAATTATTAAATTTCATGGACAACTGTCCGTATTACTCAAACATTCGAACAATTCATTCTCGCGACTTTTTTCGATCAAATGAAAATTGTCAGGGTTATAGCGTTTTCAAAATAATAAAATCGAAAATCATCATTTGAAGCCAAATAAAGCCGGATATAAAAAAGTCAAAATGAGAAAACGTTACTTTTTGAAAGTCCTACAAGATTATCATAACGACTTTTTGAGTTTTGTTGAAAAATCGAAAAATCAAATTTAAAAAAAAATAGGATACGCTTTTTTCAAATTATAAGAACAAGACAATGAAAATACGTATGTTTCAATGTCAATGCATATTATGAATTGTAATAATATAAATTTATTGAAATGATACATTTTTCAGAGTAGCTGAGAATAAAATTTAATGCAAAGTAAGAAATAAATATCAAAGCAATCATAAAAAATAAAATGCGTACATTATTTTGCAATATCTGAATAAGCAGCCCCAGACCGAGGTACAAAAATAAATATAATATACATTTGATATAATAAAGTTGAACATAATGTAGAAAAGTTCGCATTTCCGACCAAATCGAGTGCGATGCACGAGACACGTGATGAGAATGTGTTAGTTAAAGCCGAAGGAGCTTTAACAAAAGAGAATTCACAATCACCAAATTATAGTTGTTGATGTTTTGACCTTTAATTTTAGAAGGCCTGCGCACAAATGTGGGGGAAATACAAAGACCGAGCACATAGCGCGAGGAACATACGTTATCGAGCGCGAAGCGCGCGATAAATATATTATCGAGCGCGAAGCACAAGAACCAACAGTTGCGCGCCCTAGGCGTCATTTTCTGCGATAACATGGACACCTCCTGTAGGATATATCACGGCCTTAGTTCATTAGAAGCTATTAGTTCCGCTACAATCAACTCTGGTTAAAGAATAAAATATACTATTCTCTCTTAAATTAAAAAAATATATATATACCAGCAGGATATATATTTGTTACCCTACAGATGAATGTATTGTATGTTATACAAAAATAATACGCATATACTATTAATATGGACGGAAAAACTTGTACTTTTGTTCTTGAATTACATTTTTGAATTAACCCTTGTTTGGCACAGGGGGTCGTATACGACCCCAGACGTTTAAAATCGCAAAATTAACGTATCTAAACATAAGGGCAGCAGTTTTATAGTAACATATATCGATAATTCGGATGTTAAACTAACTTGTAGTGCATAGAGCGTAAGGCTGGGTCGGTTCATCTCTATACAGCAGTCTTTCAAAGTCACCTGGGGTCGTTCACGACTCCGGTGTGCCAAATACGTTTGTAAATAAAAATTTGGAGTGCATTTTTTGCTAATATTTTGATTGTAAATTAAAAAATAAGGTCAGAACATCATATTTTGCAAAGTTATATATATATTTTTAAATGATCGAAAGAAAGACAAAAAACAAAGTACGGTTGTGCCGTCTGTCACCGTCCTTCTTGTCAAGAGCACAGTGTAACTATGTGTAAGGAGTGCTGAGATATTCAAAATAATGAATCTAGTTAGTTAAATGCGTAGATTAAAAGTACTTTTAATGTTATTCACCTTTTTTTATAATAAATAAATAATTTTATTTTGGCAAAAACACGTAGTTCAATTTTTCACAAAATTCGTACATTCATTTCTCGGAATAAATACCTTTTTTATCAGAAATTTTTTCGTACCAATTTTTTTCTTGTATCAGTACATTAGGAGAAGCCTCAGTTGAATTTTTAGCTTATTCTATCGAGGAAAACAAAAGTTCTGAATTTTTAAATAAAAATTGGCATTTTTCAACTCTATGCAATTTCAACCATTTTTCTATTTATTTAGATATTATATTTAGCTATATAACCGATATGATCTTTTAAAATAAGTCTTCAGAAAGATATAAAAAAATGTTCAAGTAAAAATATTTGATACTGTATTATTTATAACAATTTTTTCAGACTGGGGTGGCGTCGACCCCATGTGCCAAGTACGTTACTCCAGGGAGGTGTGCCAAACAAGGGTTAATTAATATTGCAAGTATAACAAAAGCAATTAGGTATTTAGGTTTTCTCTTTGGCTGCAGTTCTGGAAAGGTTGTTCTTATAACTATCTACCTGAAAATTATTACGCTCAGTCATAAAATAAAATAACAAGATTAACCAAATTGTTGAAAATTGCATGCAAATTAAAACTCGTTAGTATTCTCTTTGGCTGCAGGTCTGGAAATGTTCTTAAAACTATCGAGCTGAAAATTAGTATGGTCAATCTTAAAATAAAATAACTCAAAGGTTAAAGAAATTGCTAAAAATCGTATGTAAATGAAAACTCGTACATTTTTTTTGTAGCTGCAGTTTTAGGAATACTGCTCTTAAAACTATCGACCAGAAAACTAATACGATCACTCCTAAAATAAAATAACTCTCATTAAACTACATTATACATTACAAAACACGCTGGATTGCTTTTTGGTTGCAGTACTAAAAATTCTGCTCTTAAAACTATATTATGCATGAAAATTAGTACTGGTAGTTTTTTTTTCATGAAAAGGAGAATTGCTAAAAGCTTCATGCCCTGGCCATATTCGAACTTTAGGAACGAATCCTTAAGGAACGAAGGTAAGTGTGGGACTGGCTGAAGCCTTACACACTAAACCGAACTCCTTTGCTCCTGCCAACCTAGGACTTTGGAACCTCTTTTCGCATTACTTCAAAATCCTCAGTTGTAGGCCATTAAGCCGTGCTTCGGCTTCTAACTTGCATTGCCTGCTTGGCATTCGCCTACTTTTTTCTCTTCTTGCCCAACCAAGATGCGCGCATCGTACTCAGTAGTGTGGTGGTACCGCAGAACGGGCTCGTCTGCCTTCGGCATCTTGTTTCAGCGTTTTTGGGTCTTAATTTCTCCTTAACCTCCTCCAAAAAGTACGCATCGTCATCAGCAACGCTTTTATGGCATATCGGCCTTGTCGAGTTATATCCACTCTGAGCTCAGTCTTTAATTCATTTCTTCTAGTCGCCCACCCCATACAATGGAAGAAGGTGTGTTCGACGTCTTTCATGTCGTTTGGGAAATAATCGCAGTTCGGGCTCTGCTTTTTTTTCGCCGGAATAAGTAGGCGTTAAGTGGCCCTGGCCAGAGAGAAACTGGCTAAGGTGATAATTCACCTGTCCATGTTTCCTCTCGACCCACCGTATCACGTCACCTACAACCCTGGCAGTCCACCTGCCCCTTTTTTCTGTCTCCCATTCTGTTTTCCATTTATCTAAGGTTGCTGCTCTTTAATTTTTTACTGAATCCTCTTCAGCACCTGGTTTCTTGATCTCGTAAACCCTCTTCCTCTCTGTTGCAAAGAGGTCGATGGGAATGATACCTGAAGTAACCAGCACCTCTGGTCCGCAGACAGACTTATAGGCGCACGCCACTGACAATTCACCCTTCCTGTACTTGTTTATCTTCAGAGCTTCGGACTAAACTTCTGCTCCATAGAGCATAATAGAGTGGGCGACGCTCATCACAATCATCCTCTTGCAGCTTCAAGGTCCAGCTACATTCGGCATTAGTTTTGATGGCATACCTACCATTGTTTCTGCTTATCAACCCACGTGCCCAAATATTTTAGCGCATTCTTTGCAGCTATTTCTTGTCCAGCAATGTCGACTGTGAGTGGTTTAGAGAATTTCCTCTGCCTGGTCAGGACTACAACCTCCTTCTTCTTGTTTGTTAACCTCAGCCTGTGATTATCGAGCCAGTTTGCCGATGTCACTTTTGTGGCGTGTGTTCCTTCAGTAGTTTCGTACATGAGGCTTCTTTCATTCAAGTAGCTACTGATGATACGCCGTAGATAGGCTGGGACTTTTAAACACCTTTCTAGGACGTCCAGAATGTCGAACCATCCAAGAGAGTTCAAGGCATTCCTGACGTCAAAGGTGACCATTACGCAGACCCTCCTTGACTTGCAGTTGCCGCTCCATGCTTCATCCGTTTCTTTCAGGGCCTCCCGTATTGCTTCCACACTTGGCCTGCCCTCACGGAAGCAATACCACAACGTCCAGCATGCAGAGGGGCCTGCCAGGGGAAAGTGTAACGCTTGGGTCCTTTTCCTTGTCCAGTAATACAAGCTTTTGTTTTTTCCACCTCGTGCAGAAAACTGCGGCTTCAAAACAGGCGTTGAAGGTATTTAGTAGCACATTCGGGTACTTCTTCGCAAACATTTTAACGGCGTCCGTCGTGATGCCATCAGGACCTGGCGCCTTTCCGTTTGTCATCCTGGCTGCAGCAGTCCACAGTTTCTCTCTAGTAAAAAGAGGTACCGCTTCAGGTAGCATTTCCTCCGTGATGACACGGCCAGGGTGCTTGGAAAATATTTCCCCCACTATCATCTTCATCATTTGTTGGTTCATGTTAGCGACTGGTGATCTTCCATCAAGTTTTCCAGCCACTATCTGGTACCCAAGGCCCCAGGTGTCCGTGTCTACTGACATACGAACTTCCACACATTTTAGGTGCTCACTGTTGTTTATGGCACGGCTTAAGGTTTTTTTTGTCATCATATATTCTTTGTTTACCTCGGTTGCGTCTTCCCCTTTCTTTCGAGCTCGAGAGACCTTTCGCTTAAGTTTGAAACACTCCGTTCTCCATTCGGTTATTTCTACGTTCCACCAGTCTAAGCGTGGTCCAATGTGCGCTCCACCAGGCTCTCTGTTTTTTTTTTGTGACTGCGGTAGGTACTTGCTCTTCTAGGATACTTCCACCCTTTTCAGGAATGATGCCGAGAAGTTTGGTCGTATCTAGTTTCGCAACATTCCAGCCCTACTTTTTCCTTTGAGTCTTGCAGACCTTTGGCCTCTGGTTTTCACAACCCATCTGGCAGTTGATATACTGGTGGTCGCTAGCAGTGTAGTCTGCGAGGACTTGCCAGTCTTGGATCCCACGTGCTGCCATTGCTGTGGCCATAGTAATGTCTAAGATGGTCTCCCGGTAGCCTGCTCTTCCGAAGATCGTCGACTTTCCGCTGTTAAGGATGGTCAAATCTAACCTTGCAGTCATGTCCGTAACCTTTTGGCCCCTTTTATCTGACCATAGCATACACCATTCGCATGACTTGGCGTTGAAGTCGCCCGCAAGGATGATTTCTTCGTCCAGGCTACGGCATAGGTCTTCAATCTCATCAAGTTTCTTAGACTGTACACCTAGCTGAGCCAAGTATATGGTCGACTAGTCTGCCATCCTCTCTCAAGTAAAGTGGTCACTGCTTGTTCCGTGCATTATGCAGCTATTTGGCCCTCTGTGCCAGATTATTAAAACTGCTGTTTTCCGTTTCCTTCAATTCGACGTAAACCATCAGGCTCCCTCGAAACTTCGTCTTGATCATATTAACTGTCACGTTCTCGACAGCTTCCTATCCCAACAGGTGCTTGAGAGCCTCCTTTATTTCTTTTGTGGTGGTTGCAACGTCTAGGTACCATATTTGGATCTATGCACGTGGAGTCGCTTTCCGTACTTTACCAGTTTCTTTAATGGCCTTTTGTAGTGCATCAATAAACTTACCCCGATTTTCATCCGATGCTCCCAGTTCCAAAAGTACATTCATTTGACGCATTTTCTTGATGGAACTGATTTCCACCTCCATTTCGACCAGTTTGATTCTTGCTCTAATGACTTTTATGACTTGAGCAAAGCTACGTTCGGCTGCTGGCGTAATTTTCACTGCTTCAGGTCGAACTTTTCTCGGTTTTCCTCCCTCTCTCTTTTTGGATTTACCCGTCACGTTGCTTAACTGCTCCTTTACTTCTATTTTCTTCTTGCGGCTAACTACTTCGTTCCATGCACTGGTAGCTTTGTCGACCTGTGGTTTCTTCATGGGCCTCGAGGTTTCCTCGTTTTCAGGACTCGACGTGCTCGTCGCAGGTCTCTTCCTCTTGGCCTGAGACCCTCGTTTCCTCTCTATGACGCCACTTCTGTCGTTGCGCATCTGTGCTCCTAGTGTGAGCAAGTGCGCCGACTTCTCTTCTCTTCAAGTCTCAAGCTTTTTCCTTGCCTCCTTCAAAGTATTTCTGTGTTCAAGTACAAGTGCCATCTTATCTCTAGCTACTGGTGCTTTGTCCTTGAAAGTCTTATCAATGTTATTTATCGACTCCTTGTACTTTGCCATTTCTTTAATAAAAATCATAAACTTCCGACAGGATCTTTTCCTCTTTCACTTCAAGTCCTTTACAATCCTGACGCAAAGTTTCCTCCTTAATCTTGGGAGCAGCTCCTAGGTTTCGCGCTTTGCTCTCCTTCATCAAAGTGGTTATCGTCTAAGGTTGCCATTAATATTTGGTCCAGGGCTTCATGCGTGGAGGGATGGGCCGAAAAATCCGGGAAAGGGTATACAATCGGACGACCATAGTTCCCTGGGGCCCTGCTGTCGTTTACCCGGTCCCGGAATACACGGACAGACCGAACTCGCCTGACCTCTGCAGATTCCGACCTCTGCAGCCACCACGCATTTCCTGATCAGGGCCCGAAGGGGCTGGATTCCTGATGACCGACTGCAACTTAAAACTCGGAGGAGCAAGCCCACAGCAGCTTCATACCCGTTCCTACCTACCAACCTCAGTTCGAAGCACTCCCTGTGGGTCACGGCCGGCACCGATCACGTGTGTTTCGTCCACGGGGCCTATTTTATTACAGCCCTACCCTCTGTTTCCAGCGAGCATTCCCCTATACGCCACCTGGGGACGCGCCGAAGAGGGGAATCACCTCCCCTTCGCGGCAGTAGTACTAGTAGTAGTAATTAAAATTGTAATTCAAGAAATCAAATAAGCCCCTTTGTAAGACATTCTCTAATGCTCTACATATTCATCATTAGCCGGCTTACATCGCATCCAAGTGCTACGCAAATATTTTGGTTTATTAATTCCAAATGCGTTTCATCTACTTCAAATATAACACAATGTATACCACGTGATTTTAAGTTTTTACGGAATCTACATATAGCTTCCAACAGAGCACTGCGGAGTTTATTTCTTTTCTTTGATAGAACATCAGTTACAATTAAAAACAAACCTTCTGCAGCTGCATTGGAATGGGGAAGGCTGAGAGATTTTTCTTCTAAGGGATCGTCCATATATTATGTAGTCCATTTTTCTTTTGTTTATATCGTTGTGTCCTTCTCAACTTCAGGTCAACTTTGTTCTCGTCTTTATTTAAACAAAAGAAAAACGGCTTACGTAATATATAGACGATCCCTAAGGAGTGCAACTTTGGAAACATTATTTCTCCGTTCGTTCATTTTACGTCAAATACACGCGAACAAAATTTATCGACATCAAGCTCTAGTAAATTAGAATGTTCTTCGTCTTCAAAAACTTTTGACAAAATCTCCCATTCTTGGGTTATATCGTAAGTGTCATAATCTTCGAAAAATGAAGCTACTTCAGATAAGTTTGGAATCTCAACTTTTGCCTCGCTATTCAAGGCAACTGGCGGACGTAAAAATATTATCTTTGTTAGTACATCCTGCTTCAGAGGAAGTCTTTTCTGAATGTCTAACGCTGCTGATACATAGAATTGGAAACAGGTTTGCGGAATTTCATCCAAAGATGAATTTGGTATTTCTTTTAGCAAATTCTTGTCTTAATGGATTTTACTTTCGAATCAAAAGTTTCTACAGAGAAAAACTCTAGTAAATCTGGCCAGTTTTTTCACAATTTTACAATGTATTGATGATGAGAAAGACATCTAGGATCTGCTAATTTGAGAATTTTATTCATTTTGTCGCGATAAAACTCTTGAAATTCACAAAGGTGAGCACAACGCTTTGCACTTTTCGAGACGTAAGTGGAAACTGATGTTAATAATTTAGTACAGAAGTTTGATGAATGTTTACAGCTTTCATTTTCAATGAGAGCTGATGAGTGGCAAATACAATTAATTAAAATAGCAGTTGATAAATCTGATTTTAATTTGGTAAAAAATGAGTTTTTGCTACCAACCATAACGGAAGCATTGTCGCCAGCGAGGCTAACAAGATTTCTTAATGGAATACCATTCTCTTCCATACATTTTTTGAACGAATTGTAAATCATTTCGGACGAATAATCTCCAGCATCTAAATCAATTAATTCTAATAATTCTGTTACAACTTTTTCATCTGAAGATGAAAGGTACTAAACTAACACGTATAAAAGTTTGTTATCTGTGTTAGTTCTTTCTTCAATTAAAACTGAATAACTTGTACTATGTAAAGCTTCTGTATTTTTTTCAGCCTCGTGTTTAGACAAAACATTCTTTATGATTTGCGCACATTTGAATCTGTGGAGTGCAATCCCTTTCGCTACAGGGGAATCTTTAGAAAAAGTGTTGACAACGTTAACTATAGTATCAACCATTTGAACAAAAACAGTATGATAGGAAATTAACGCAGATAGTTGCTCTTTCAAATTTTCATCTGAAGCAACAAAATTTTCAATGTTCCTAGCACGTTTCGAATGTTTCATTACATCACATATTTTAGCCGTCAAATTTTGATTACAAACTACACAAACTGCTTTCTTAGCATTTTTTATGTGGTTTTACCCATCCTTTAAATTCTTTTTCTTTTAACCAAGATACACAGAACATTATCACCGAACGTTTTTTTTGATTTCCTGGCTTATTTTCGTTTTGTATGTTGCTTTGGCAAAGGATCTTCATTTTCCAATTCGATATAATCATTATAATTATCATCATTTGAACCAGGGTTAGGTTTCTCATTGTCAACCGGAAGCTCTCCTTCATTTCCGTTGCATCCAGTGCAGGAGATTTTTCGACGGAACACTCATATTTTTACTTCTTCAGGGTGTCTACGCTACCTGAAAAACCTGGAGTTATCTGGGAATTTTCATATACCTGGAAAACCCTAGAAATGTCAGAGAATTTCTGTTTAAGTTGGGGAATTTTTTTAAAAGCGTGCTTAATTTTTTTAAATTGCAATATTAAGTTGAATAACAATAATTTTTTATTTTTAAAAGTAGCTTTATATTATTGTATTTAACTATTTAGTTAAAAATGTATTTCTTTGGTTAAAAATTAATTTTTTAAGATACAAATTTAACTGTTCAATCTTTTTTTGAAAAATGATATTTTTCAATTGACAATTCATATTTTATGGTAGAAGTTACTCTTCATGCTCAAAAATTCATCATTTTAGTTGAAACATCAATTATTCTAGTTAAAGATTCATAATTTTATTTGAAGATCAATCTGTTTGGTTCAAAATTCAACTATTCTAGTTGAAGACTCATTATTTTAGTTAAAAATTCATCACTTTGTTTGACAATGTAACTATTTTTTTGAAAATTATAGTACTCATTTTTTGGTTGACAAATTATCTTCTTAAATTGAAAATTCTTCTTTTATAATAGAAATTTATACTTGAAAAGTTAGGAATCTGAACCAATTTAGATTTAATTTATTATAGTATCAACATTAATTTTACCTAAATATATACTGTATAAGAAGATAACATAAAAGTTTGAATTAGTATTCACATTCCTGTACTTTATAGATGATTTTGATTTGACAGCTATCTAAATTACACGTGTTAATTTAATCCCTAGAAACTAAAAAAAAAACATGATTTATAAGAAACTCGCGAAACTCAATATATATTCCGAGTCAAATGTTAAAAAAAGCGTAATATTTGAATGGCTCTGTACAATGAAAAATGATACTTGGAAAAAGCTTGAGATACCTGGAATTGTCAGTATTCACTAGACATTTTCCATTTACCGATAAACACAATTCCTTAACTAAGATAATACACGCGACGCAATGTATACAATGCAATATATCGCTGGTTTCGCTAATCCAGTATAAAATTCGGAACCACAAATTCCTCGAGTTATCGCGTGTATTGATGGTTCATGCTTTTATACTGATCATAGCAGTAACTTCAGAGCTCTGCGACAATTATTTTGTGTTCACAAAGGACCGCACTTGCTCAAACCTGTATTAACAGTTGCACCTTATGGTTTCATTCTCGACATACAAGGACCGTAGTTTTTTGACAGCCGTAATAATGATGCTGCTATATTAGAACATGAATTCGTAAGGGACGCTCACAGAATGAACTAATTGTTCGAAAAAGACAATATTGTCATTGTCGATAGGGGATGCCGGGATGCCACTAATCTTCGGGCGCGTTTGGATATTACGCGGAAAATGCCAGCTCTTCTTCCACCACATCAGTTTAATCATGAAAGTAGCCAATGCCAAAATATCCAATGAATGACTTAAAAAATCTAAGAAATCGAATGCTATAAATGATGCGGGAAATCGATTACAACCAAGATATATTCAGTTACCAGGACTTATTAACGTCTAGTAGTGTATTTTAACTTCAGTTACCAAATATTGACAACATCGGGCTCTCTTATTGCCTTTATTGGCTAGATATTGACAGCATCCTGCTCATGTTTTGCCTCAATTGGCTGGATATTGACTAAGTCCTGTTCATGTCATGCATTCATTGGCTATATATTGGCAACATCCTGCTCATGTCTTGCTGCTTGATTGTCAACAGCTTTGAATTCTTCAGTGTGTGATGGCAAATCCTCAGTTCTTGGGCGAACTTTTGAATCCTTTTCGTGGATGCTCTACCGGATGTTATGTAGACAATCACACACTGAACACGGGACGCATTCTGTCTTGACCATCCAATCTTCTTGTTCAGTTGATGTAAGCGTCTTTTGGTCTTTTAATCCATCGTCGGTTTTAGCCTTCGATTTAAATCAGCTAAAGCCAATATATATAATTAAAAACTGAAGGTTAAAAGCCACCGCAGGGTCTCACTGGGAGCAATTGTCATCTAAAAAATGACATCGGCTCCCAGTAGGCCCGCGGTAAATCCCATGCATGGCCAGGTCTCACAACCGTGAGATTGGTGGTCACAGGACATGACGAAATCACAACGACAGGCCAGCGAAACTCTCGTGTGCTTTGAGAACACGAAGCGACCCAAAGAATGACAGCTTTCTGCATCCATCTCGCAAGTGCCGTGGCATATTTTTGGCACGCGGGTATGGCTTGAAGGTTACGAACCAGTGATAGTTTCGCACCTCCGAGAGCACCTATCACAAGGACAATTACTTGTACCGAATATTTTGAGATATATGTATTTGTCAACTTGCTCTAATCTCTCATCATTCAGGACAATGTTGCACATTGTTTTCTCACTTTTCCCTTCAAACACAATTACCTTTGTTTTATTTACGTTAATTTTGAGGCCCGTGTTCTTCATGCTTGTATTTAGTTTGCTCAACATTCTTTCCTAGTCTTCGATTGATTCTGCTATAACAACATTGTCAGCTGCGAAAGCTAATCCACGCACCCTCACTGTCTCGAGACCTACATCTTCTTCGTCGAAGAGGGCCATTCTTAGACACTTATCCATAAATGTGATAAATAATCGCTGTTCTCCAATCGTCTGGGACTTGTCCCGTCTCGATACATAAATTTATCAATTCGCACAACCTGCGAGATATGTACTCGCCCCCGTATTTAAGCCTTTCAGGGCTGATACTGTCTACACCAGCAGCCTTACCATTTTTTAAACTTCGAAAATTTACAAATTTCTTGATTCATTCTTCAATTTAAAGAATTGACAAAGATAGCGCAAATTTACCTTTTTGAAACTTTGAAATTCAAAATAGTTCCACTTTGTCTCTATTTCGACAAATTGTGGGTTGATTCGTTTCGCTGTGCTACTCTTCAAGTATATTTTCGTTGAAATTATGGGAAATTTAATGTTTATTGGTATATTGGTACCTTTTGGCTTGGCATCTAAAAAGAGCCTCTAATGATTGAAAATCATTTAACATTCAGAAGGTTTTACAATCTTTTAGAAGATGCGCAAACAGTACCTACGTGGTACAAGGGGGTTAAGTTCAAACATTAAGGGCTGGAGCCCAAAAATCGGAGTGGGTATTTTCTAGGAGCCCAAAAATCAAAGACTTTATCTACACTGCAAAATTCTCAAAATGACTATGTTTTGACAAAGCCATATGTACGTGGAACCAAGGGGCTGATTTTTAATGTTACGGGTTGGAGCCCAGAAATCGGAATGGGTATTTTTGAGTAGCCCAAAAATCAGAGACTCTATCCATACCGTAAAATTATCAAAATTATTATTATTTGACAAAGTCATACCTACGTGTTACAAAGATTAAGTTTAAACCATACCGTAAAATTATCAAAATTATTATTAGTTGACAAAGTCATACCTACGTGGTACAAAGGGGTTAAGTTTAAACATTAAGGGTTGGAGCCCAAAAATCGGAATAGGTATTTTCGAGTAGCCCAAAAATCAGAGACTCTATCCATACCGTAAAATTCTCACATAGCCCCTGTCACTATTAACATTTGAGGGTGTTGTACTCACCAAAAAATTTTTATTGCTACATTTTTTTGTATAATACTCACATTTACGCCTTACTGATCTAATTTCGCTAGGCTAATTTCAGAAAGTTATTTTCTTATTTCTCTTCTACATTTCATGCATTTGAACATTCGGAACTTCAGGTTCTTCCGGTTCTCAGAATTTCTTTCACTTATTACTGGTACTTAATATCGGACAATAACATATCGCAAACCATCCCGTAATACTTAGAAAATTCGGCAAAAATACACTCATTCCAAATTCTGAAATTTTTTGGTCATTTCATTCGATGCCCAAAGATCGCCAAAAAAGTTGCATCCCCTAGATAATGTAGAACACACCCCAAAAAATCAAAAATAATTCTTTTCTCCCGAAAAATAAAAAAAAATACCAACCGAAACATTTATGGCATAGACTATATCAGTACCTATTATTCCTCAAAATTTCAAGAACAATAAAGGTGGGGTTTTTAACAAAATTGCAGGCCTCACAGTCCCTATGGGATAAAATATAGGGGCCAAAGGGTACTTTTTGTCACGCTCATAGGGCACTTTTTCGCGCTCAAAAGGTAACAAATTCAGGAGAAATTCATAAGACTTCAAAAATATTCAATTTAAATTCAAAAGAATTAAAATAAATTTCAAAGTTGAAAAAATTGACAAAATTCCATTGATTTCCGTAAAATTTGAATGAATTTAGAGGAATTTAGGGGAAACGAGAAGACTTCGATAAAATTTAAAAAAATTTAAGGTGAGTTTTAAAAAATTCAAATGAATCAGTAAATCTGAAATGAGCTTAAAAAAAATGCAAGGGAATTCAAAAGAATTTGATGAAATGCCTAAGAATTCAAGGTGAGGTTAATATGAGGATCAGTTAAATAAAAACTTTGAAAAATTCAAAAAAATCCATCGAATTAAGTAGAATTGAGTAAATTTAAAAGAATTCAAGTGCATTACAAAAATTCAAGCGAATGACAAAAAAATTTAAGTAAATTAAAAAAATTCAAGAAATTTCCAAAGAAAGCCTACAAATTTCTAACCGAAAAAGTGACTAATGACTACAAAACACTTCAAAATAATTTAAATGAATTAGAAATAATATTAAAAATCGAAGAGATTCCACTGATTTGTGTAAAATTGGAGTGAATTTAGAGGAATTTAAGGGAAATGAGAAGAATTCGATGAAATTCATAAAAAATCAAGCTGATTTAAAAAGTAATCTAGTGAATTGAAAACAATTCAAAAATATTACAAAATTCATTGAATTGAGTAAGTTTGAAATAATGTTAGAAAAATTAAAGAGAAGTCAAAAGAATTTGATGCAATACCTAACAATTTAAAGTGAGTTTGAATGATTTCAAGATGAATTAAACAAACATTTTTTTTAAATCCATTCAATTGAATAGAATTGACTGAATTTAGAAGAATTCAAAATTTTTTAAAAAGAATTTAGGATAAAATAATAAGAATTCAGGGTGAATTCCAAATCTCTCCAAATCTTTGAAACCCTACGAAATACCTCACTTCTTTTAAATAAATTCTTTAAAATCCACTAAAATATTATGAAATTCCGCGAAATTCTATGATGATATTTACTCAAGTCCTGGAAAATATACTAAAATACCTTCAGAGCTTTGAAATATCTTAAAAACGTATAGGTCGTGTGAAATCGTTCCATATGTAATGAAATTATAGAAAATATATGATCCTAAAATATTTCAAACGCTTTGAAATCTCTTCAAATTAATTAAATTAATGATTAATTCCTTGGACCTAAAATATTTCAAATCCTTTGACCATTTTATCAATTGATCCTCAGGATCGATAAAATAAAAACTTTAAAAACTCAAAAAAATCAATTTAATTGACGACTTAGTAAATTTAGAACAATTAAAGTGAATTAAAAAAATTCTAAAGAATTTAAAAGAATTCAGGATAAGAATTCAGAGTGAATTCCAAATCTCCTCAATTCTTTAAAACCCTACGAATTGCCTCACTTCTCGTTAATAAAATCTTTGAATTCCACTAAAATATTATAAAATTCCGTAAAATTCTATGATGATATTTTCCGAAATCCTGGAAAATGTATTAAAATACATTGATTAAGATCCCTTAAAATCATTGAAATCTTATAAAACCCTCTGAAATATTTTAAAAGTAGCTTGAAACCTTATAGGTCCTGTAAAATCGTTCCATATCTTCCGAAATTTTAGAAAATTCTCTATCCTGAAATATTTCAAACGCTTTGAAATCCCTTCAAATTAATGAAATTAATACAAAATTCCTTGTTATCTTTTGAAATTCCCTGAAATATTTCAAATTAAAAGCTCTAGAAAATACCTTAGAAGTTTTAAAAATACCCTAAAATTTTCAAAACCCTTTGAAATAAATATCTTCAAATTATTGAAATCTATTAAAAATTGCACAGAATCTTTCAAAATATCCTGAAATATTTCGAAAGAATTTAAGACAATTCATAAATAGGTATAGACCTAAACTGAATAGTGATTAACCCTTGAGTTAATCTATTGAAAGAAAAGTGACATTATCAAAAGTTATATTATGGGCAGCACATAGGTTACCATAGGGACGAAATCTTGAAATAGGGTACTTTAGGGACCTCAACTGAATATAGGCTGCAATAGGGCAAATAGGGACCGGTCAGTGAGGCCTGAAATTGGTTTTATCTTTTTTTCCAAAATCTAAAAGAACGTTACGATTTTTTACTATTTTAACATTTTTGTGTGGATTTTGAGAGATTGCAAAAAACTGGATAAACGGAAACGAGAAAAACCTTAAAATCTCAAAAATTGCAGGAAAGGCAACGTTTGGTAGAAAAATAAAAAATAATATTTATCTCCGGAAAAACAAAAAAATACTAAACGAAAAATGTATGGTACTATACCAGCACCTATTAATCCTAAAAATTTGAGTTAAAAAAATATAGGGTATTTGAGAAAAATATTTTTCTTTTTTTTTTAAATCTAAAATAGCGTTGCCATTTTATATTATTTAAAATTTGTTATGAATTTTGAAAGAGTGCACAAAAACTGGACAACCATATGCAAGAAAAATCTTAAAATCTCAAAAATGGTGAAAATGGCACGGTTTTTAAAATAACAGTTGTAAAAAGCTCATTGTACTTTTAAAATTTTGAAATGTTCGTAAAAAATGTAAAACTGTCGTTATGTTAATTTACAAAAAATACGTTTTCCTTTATTTTTCACGTACAAAAACATATTTCATAGGCAAGCTAATCCTGAACTTTTTATCCGCCAGCCTACATGCTTTGAAATGGAATGAAATTTATCTCATTACCTCTTAGCGATTTTCTATAACCTGTCTTTTTTAAATACAATATATTGCCTGATATGGAAAAACTTAAATTATCCTAATGAAATAAATGTTGCTCGCTAATAATTACTTACCGCTTTAATTAAGCATGCACTGAGATTCACGCTATCAATGGACTGCGCATTTTCCAAAATAATTTTGGCAGTCGCTTCCAAATGACGTTTTTCCGACATGTTTAATAAAAAACTCAATGAAAATGATGATACCAAATAAAAAGTCAAGTCCAAAAAAATCACCTAATTATTATTAAAGTCAATAAATAAAAAACGAAATATGCACTATACTCTATATTACACTAGAATAATTAGTGAACACAAAACATAACATCCAAAAGAGGAACTGATTAAGATTCGATTTTTTTTTTAATTTCTCGATTTCGCATCCGCACTCGATCAATTCTCTCAAGAAACTGAGGTGCTTAAAAAAATAACAATCTTCCATAAGAAAAATATGGATGTAAGTCAATGACCGCAAATTTTGCGAAGTTTTTAATAGTATAGATTGCAGAGGTCGAAGAGGACGATGCGAGCAGCCACCTCCAGCGACTCCTTTGCTATCCCTCAACACAACTCAATGTATACAAATATAAGTGTTTCAGCAACCGAATATAATTTTTATTTTACAAATAAATTTGATAATAATCTTTCATTGCAAATTCTCTTCCTAGAAAAATACGTGTTATTAAAAAAAAACGTAAAATAAGATAAACTAAACATCATTTTTAAGCCAAGCTTAATTTCTCTTCAAAGTAACGATAATGTTGACAGAATCAGTCGAAATATTTCTTGTTTTGCCTGAAGAACATAAAAGACTTACCTTCAATCACAAAATTCAAGCGCCTCATTAGGAACATTTCAAAGACAATGTCAAACTTTCGGTATAATTTCCTACACTCATGTCTCACTTAGTTCTTACCTAGGAAGAAGACAAAAAACGAAAGCAAAAATCTCTATCAATACTTACCTGTGTCTTATCCTTATTTTTCTGATGGCTATAATTAAGTATTCGATAAAAACGCGCTTAAAATTTGACAAACTTTTTCCGTCGTTTTACGCACGTTAATCGCAAGTTTAAGTCGACAAACTGTAATTATTCAAAATTGCCAACTTCCAAATGTCTAGACTTAAAATCCCGTTGGAAAAACGTACGAAGACCCGCTAGAGAACAAGGTATGAGACAAATCAGTAACTCAAGTATTACAAGTGCAAGCATTACAAGTATAATTCTCCGTGATACGAAGAATGGAAAACATATTACGCAGAAGGGGCATGGGGGAGGGGTCGTGTTGAAAATTCCTGAAATATGAATCACGTATTTTCTCAATGTCCCTTTTATTTTTTGTTAGCAAAGAACTTTATTATTATGTTCTATCTTAATTATTACTTATAATGGCACGCAATGTAAAATTTCTTGATATGTGAAACTATGATCGGGGGTGTCCGCGGAAAGTGCAAAGTACATGTACCTGAAGTTCTGAACATTCAAATGAACGAAATATTTTTTCCCAATTCTATTTTATATATAAATATTGTTTCAACTACAATTTAAAATAAAGCATTTTAATTTTTTTGGTCATCTATTATTTGTAATATAAATTAGCTAACATTTTAGCACTGTTCATAGTTTACAAAGCCATCATTTAAAAATTTCGTTCATTTGCACGTTCAGAACTTCAGGCACATGCAAAGCACAACAATCTGTCGCTCGCCAATCCCCTCGGTAGAGAAAGCGAATGAGCGTGCGAGGAGAAGGCTCGAAGAAGAGCCCTCGGAATACGCAGAAATCACAGTAGTCGCAAAAGGGGCCGAGAAGCGGGTGAAGAATATCCGTGGGCATAGCTGGTGTAAATGCAAATAAAAACAAATATATTTTTAATCGGGTATCAAATCTCAACTTTCCCCATTAAACATTGTTTAAGTTAACTGATGTATTAGTCAAATCATGGCTGACTTCTTGCTTCACTAGTCATTGAAAATTAACTAATGGTCAGTTATATTTTTCCTTATTTTATTCTATTATATATTCTATTTTATTATATATTCTTATTTTATTTTATTCATTTAAATAATTAGTAAAAGTGTAGTAAAACATTAGTGAAATTAATGGCACTAATTCAAGGTGGCCGTTTTAATCGAGGAAAGAAATGCCCGTTTTTTTTCATGGTTCAGACAATTTGTTCACGATCAACGAAATTTAGATTCGAATCCTTGAAGGTAACCATTGTTTCGGAAAATAAAATGTAAAATAAAAATTTTTCATCTTTTATAATTTGTACAGTTCAAAGATTCAAAAAAATAAAAGTCCACGCTATCATTTTCAATGCTCCAAATTGGAGAATGAATCATCAAATTTGTAAATTTTCAAAATTATATCATTTTAAGCAATTTTCAATAACAATACATTCAAAATTGAACGGTTGCATTTTTTTTTAAATTGAATACTTTTTAAATTAGAAGTTAAATTATTGTAGGTCTTCAAAAATTAATAATTATGCAATTCTTAATTAGGAATTATAATTTATTAGGAAATATTTTTTAATATTCTCTTGAAATTATTTTTAAAAAAATCCCTTTACATTTTTTGATTAGATTGATACTTGTGACGCGCTCCGAGAAAAAGAACCCTGGAGTAGATTTTACAGGAGAAGGAAAAGAAGAGGCGAGAAGCCGATTAGGATTCCTACGTACTACGAATTAAAACCGCTTACTGTATAAAAACAATTGCATAAAAATTCATTCGGATTGCGCAATCTGAAAGAGGGACGTTAATTTCATCTAAAACAAGCACAATCAGAAAAATGATTTTTGGACTCTTAGGTGCTTTTCTCGGAGCGGGTCACATTTCTTAATCTATCAAAAAATCTTTTTCAATTTTTTGAAAATTTTCACAATGTTGAAAAGCATATAACTTTTTAAATTCTCATCAAAAATTAAAATTGCATTAGGATAATTTGCAATTTCCATGGAAATTTTCACAATATTGAAAAGCATATAACTTTTCAAAATCTTATCAAAAATTAAAATTGCATAAGGATAATTTGCAAGTCCCATAAATTAGGGAATTTTTTGTGAATTTTTTAGTTCTAAGGGATGATATAGGGTGCGTTCCAAGTGAGTTGGGGGTTTGTACATTTTTGTGGTGTTTTTGAGCAGTCAGAAGACTTATTGTCATCGATAAAATTTTGACCCCACGAATTAGGGAATTTTTTGTGAATTTTTTAGTTCTAAGGGATGATATAGGGTGCGTTCCAAGTGAGCTGGGGGGTTGTAAATTTTTGTGGTGTTTTTGAGCAGTAAGAAGACTTATTATCATCGATAAAATTTTGACCCTATGAACTTTTCTTTTTTTTTTCGTTTATCGTAAACGACGCAAACTTCAGTCTCATAAAATTTGTTTATTTTTTATTTTTATTTTTTGTAGGGAACACACTGAAATCTTTATATGTAATAAAAGTTTCACTGCTAATAAGAAACATCACGCGCACGCAATGTGGGGCAAATCTGAAATAGTATGGACCGATTCGAAAGGTTTTTTTTATTTTCAATTGAAAAGCATTCCGTTCCTAGTATAAAAATTCTTACTAGGAATCACTGAATAGTTCATTAGAAAAAAAATTCACAAAAAAGTGAATTTTTATGAAAAATATTTCTTGTCTCATTTCTTAATACCAATATACATTTACAATCAACTATAGTTACAACCTGGGCATACACAAAAAGAAAATAATTTGTAATTCATTTAAATTAATAAATATAACATTTTAATCCTTTTTTCGCGAAAAAAATTTCTTTGATCTAATATGTATCCTAATAATTTTTCATACTTATTCTACTACAAAATATTGTAACACTTAGCATTGATCTTGCTTATAAATAATTCAAGTGAACAAGTAGGCAATTTTCGTGATTTTTAATGTATCGCAGTAGCATATTAAACTTATTCTTTTAAAAAATATTGTTAACACGCAACCTTTAGTATCATAATAAATAATTAAAGTAAACCAATAGATAATCATCTATTTATCGCGTAGCACAATTATCCTTACTCTTATATCTACCAAAATAGTTCCACAGATATCTTAAACTCCAGCAAATTTAGTTCTTTCTTTAAATATATATTGTTAACACTGCGGTTGAAAATGATTATAAATAATGTGAGTAAAAATATAGCAAATCTTCATTTGAACATGACACCGATGTCCAAAGAAGTTAAAAGTGTAATCAAAATTCGGGTTATGGAATACTCCACACAATCCACACACTTGAAAAAATAATTAGCGAACCCAGTTGCATACTCGGGTTTATAAAATATGCCGCTGCTACTTTATTAGCTGGCACGGGGGGGGGGGGTCATTTACTCTTCAAAAACCTGCCGTATTACGCATTACTATATAATTATTACGCGGATGTTACGGCGCTATAAAAAAAAGCGATTGAGTGTAAAATATTGGAATCAGAGAAGTTAAGAATGCCGATTCACGCGGATTGCGGTCTATCGATTTGTGACATTCTTAATTGGTCTCATAAATTTAATCATTTCAATCGGTTACCATATAGTCACTACCGATTTAGCTTGTGGAATTATTTTTCTTTTTTTTATCGGAACCATCGGAACGACATTTACCGTCTGATTTTCTTATATTCCAGACAACTCAGCTAATAAGTAGCGTTCCGATTTAAAAAACTGAAAAATAATTCAACGAGATTGGCTTGAATGGTGGTGAATGTATGGTGGCCGATTAAAATGATTATAATTATTGGGAAAAATACAATTATTGTATGTATATCACTACAACACGAACAAGTAGCTATTGGGATCCTAAAAAAGTATAAAAAATTTAGAATCTGATTTCTTTTTCGGAAAGTTTTAAATTTTTCTTAAGTTTCATTTTTTTTGCATGCATGAATGTCAAAAAAATTTTGCCATTTATTTTTTCTGAATTTAATCCATTATTTCCTAAGATATAATTCCTGTCTAATTCACCCATGCTTTTGGAAAAAATGGTTAAAACCAGAAGAATCTTTCCGAGTACTTGAAAACTTTCTAGTGATAAAAATGCACGAGAAAGAAAATCGCCAAGTCCCGGAATCGAAATTGGAAATACAGCGAATCAAAAAATTTTTGATTTTGGTATTCTTCATAACTTGGCGTTTAAATATTTTTGTAATCATGTGTGGTATTTTCTATCATAGAAATAAACTGGTATAAAGTGTATTTCTAGTCTAAAAAAGTTTACACCTGCTCAGCAAAATGTATAAACCATGAGTTATCAAGATAATCTCATTAAATTAAAAAAATTTGCCGTTTTTTCAATTTCGATTCCTAGGTCTTGGAAATTTTTTCCCAAGTGCATTCACGTCACTGGAAAACAGAGGTGCATTCAATAGGAATTATCTCTCACAAAATAATTGATGAAAATCCGCGAAAATTGCGAGGACTTTTTATACTGCACTTTTATAATTGCTTAAAGTTGAACGTTAAAAATGTGAACATATACTACTTTCAATGTTTATTGTAAGTCAGCGATTAACCTTCTTACTTTTAGTCGCTCTTTTTGAAAGTCGATTACTGGTTTCAGTTTTCTTTTCGAAATATATCTTCCATTCAAATCATTTTAAATTCTATACTTCCAGTTCAAGACGTAATTTCTTAAAATATTCTACTTATTATTCACATCGGTTATTTATAACCTTTATATTTGAATAATTGTAAGTAAAAAAATGAAAAAGTAGACTAATTTCAAATTTACAGCGTTTGTATTATGAATTACACCGTTTAAATCCCTGAAAAATTGTTTTAAGTTTTCTTAGCTTTTTTAAACACTTTTTTGTGTATAAGAAACGACTTTCTTGCATCTAATAACTTGTTTAGAGTAGAAAGAAGTAAAAAGTTAAGATGTTCTTCAGAGAGTTAATCGGAATTTCAAAAATATTTAAAGCCTTAACAGTTGAGACAATTAAAATTTTTAGTGTTCAGTATATTGCATAATTTGAAATTTAAAGCTATGTATTTAAATATGCACTAATTTGGAATTAAAAGTATTTTATAATTACAGATTAAAGCATATCAAATTATTGAGCTGCAAATTGAAAATTCCTTTTGGTGAGAAAACACCTGATTTTTGTCCAAATCAAAATAAAATATATATTTTAGTGGTCGTTCAAGATCAATTTTGTTCAAAGTGCTTCTTTTTGGTTAAATTGACTCTATTATTGTTTTTGATTTCATTCTATAGCTCATGTATTGTATTTCTCAAAGAAGAAGATTGAACTCTGTTTTTTAAGCATTTTCAAAATAATAATTAAATTCACTCAGGGTAATTTTTATAATACCTTTAGAAGGAGGTACAGTAGGGAGAATCAAGTATAAAAAAAATCCAACAAAAGTACAGCGTAGACGAAAATTCTACTCAATATCACGCGAAAATTACGTGTCAGTACGCATTATTACGCGTAATAATTGCGTTATTGCGCATTTTTACACATTATTACGCGAGAAGTGTACGAAGTAATACGCAAGTGAATACCCCCTGTGTTGGCATAACTATTTTGTTTGTTGGCTTTAATACCCGTATAGTAATTTTAACAAACCGAGTAGTAACAACAACAAGCAAAGTAGTTGTGCTTACCAATAAAGTAATAGTGGCATATTTTGTAAACAAGTACCTATTTCTTTAAGTTCACGGTTCACGTCCTTCATGATGGGTTTCTTTTTTTCGTATGGGTATTTAGAATCTTTCTATTTTTTGTAATACACGTTTTTCAAGTGAAATAGATTAATTATAATCTGTCATATGAGCAAGTTGACAAAATGTCAGACGTGTTTGTCAAATAAAATTGCATTAGGATGAATAGTGCAATGTTGTTAGCCGGCTAACAAGGGCTTGTGATTT
This sequence comes from Andricus grossulariae, assembly GCA_011634705.1. Lineage (NCBI taxonomy): Eukaryota > Metazoa > Arthropoda > Insecta > Hymenoptera > Cynipidae > Andricus > Andricus grossulariae. The sequence continues at coordinate 259,165,379 of JAABKJ010007545.1, read as the reverse complement.
AATTATGACATATATCTTGTAACGTGGTGGCTAACCATCCGTTATGGATCCTTCCCTCAGCTTTTTAGAATAAAAAATTAGACCGTGATAATCCCCATGGCCGACACAAGCTCAAAATAGAATATAAACTTAGAGATAAGAACTTATTATAACTTAAGGTGTGAGGAGTGAGAGAGAGCTTTATCTTCTTATATATATATTTTTTTTTGAGAACACCAGAAAGCGAGCTATTTAGGTTAGAATTTCGCTAATAAAATTGAATGTAACCTGTCACTATTAATTAGGTTAGAGTAGGTACCTGAAGTCATTAGGTAAGGAGGACCTGAAGTCCTACAACAATCCCGGAAATCGCAGAGTCCACTTTGTTGAGAAAATCCGGCAGGGAAAAACACTGCCATCATCTACAGCCAACCGCACTACATCACTACCACCAAGTTTACGTCACTCCCACGCACCCACGGTCACTTCACTATCACTGGGCCTATTGAGATATCAAGTAAGCCACGATTAATAATCCAAGTCTCCAGGATTATTAAAGTAACTGTCAGGCCATGCCGGAACTGCGGACCGAATTCCATCAGCCAGAGTCCCAGGAATACAGCTTGGGAGGGCAGCACTGACTGGGCCGAGAATTGTGGCGCGAGCGGGAAAGAACTGAAGAGCCAGAGAACGCCGGGGAGATCAGTTTCGTGTCGGCCATCGACGAGTCACGTATTTTGAGGAGAAAGTTACGTTGCCACAAAAATTCCTAGACGAGCCTATTATTTCGGCCATTGAAGTAAAGTAAAGGGACTCGGTGATTCCTGGATTGAGGTAGGCGTTACCATTATACTTTTCTCCGGATTTCTGTTAGGGTTCATGAGATTACTTCTTTTATTGTGTTTTTGAGATTTGTGATTTGTGTGAAATATGTCTCGCGAATAATCATAGCAAAAATGTCTAAATTTTCAGGCTGACGCCATATTGCCCCTTTTATGCTTAGATCTTTCGTGTAGGTTAAGCTATTTCTTTGTGCATTTTACAGTTTGTAATGAAAAGTTAATTTCCCATATTCTTTTGTGGATCGAATAGTTTTCTTGACTTGTCTATCCCCTTTTTTGTAAATTCAAATTTCAACCTTGTATACCACTCTTTGCTAAATTTAATTAAACGTACCTAGTTTTACTATATTTTCACAAAACTAAATTCTGGAGTGCTTTTCTCGCCCCCACGAAATCCCTCTTCCTGAGCTAGGGACTTTTTATAAGATCCTATTGGCTCAAAAATTATGAGGAATTTTTTTTGGTGGAAAATTAATTTTTTGTAATTGAAAATTGAACTATTTTATTTTTGGTTGTAAATTGATCTTTTTTAGTTCAAAATTCAACTCCGTGGTTAAAAATGAATTTATTTTGTTTGAAATCGTCTTTTTTGGTAGAAAATTAATTTTTTTCAATTGAAATTTCAACTATTCTAGTTCAAGATTCATCATTTTAGTTGAAAATTCATCTTTTTTGTTTAAAATTCAACTATTTCAGTTTAAGTTTCATCATTTTAGTTACAAATTCACCAGTTTCGTGATAAATTAATTTTCTCAACCGAAAATTTAACTATTCCAGTTTTGGTTGAAAATTAATCTTTTTTAGTTGTAAATTTAACTGCTTTCTTGAAAAGTCATTTATTTTGTTGAAATTCTTCTTTTTTGTTTAAAAATTAATCTTGTTGGTTTAAAATTCAACTATTGCAGTTGAAAATTCATCAAATTTGTTGAAAATTTATTTTTGCCAATGAAAATTTATTTTCGCCATTTTTTGTTGAAAATTGATCTTTTTAAGATCAAAATTCAACTACTTGATTAAAAATTTGTCTTTTTCAGTTGAAAATTCAACTATTTCGTTGAAAATTCATCGATTGTCTTGAAAGTCGTCTATTTTGGTAATTTTTTTTTTTTTTTTTTTGAAATTCAACTACTCTAGTTAAACATTGATAATTTTAGTTGAAAATTGTTTGTTTTTTTTGCTTAAAATTCAACGATTCCCGTTGAAGATTCATATTTTTATTTGAAAATTCATCAGTTTAATTGAAAATTAATGTTTTCAACTGAAAATTTAACTATTCCATTTTTGGTTGAAAACCGATATTTTTTATATCACTCTGAATGGATTTCCAACGACCTAAGTATATCCAATTTTTTAAAATAAATTCTCGAATGGCAGAAATTATTGAAAAATCATTGAAAATGATTTAAAAGTATAACATTTATCATGAAAAGGTTGTTTGTTCTTTTCGACATGTAAAAATAAATGTTTAATCTTTCCCCTATTTTCCCCTTTTTCGTGTGAAAATTACCCTATTTCCCCCTTTTTGAGCTCTTTTTGCGCTGTGATCCCTGGGTAATAATGATGTAAAGTTAACTAGCGTAATTTTTTAAAGAATTTATTATTTTTTAAAATAATATTCTCTTTGAATAATGCTAGAAAGTTGCGGTTTTTTTCTGAAATTTTTAACTTTTTGTCCACTTTTTACTCACTGAGATAATAGTTCATGCAAGTTAACAAACAATTTATTATTGTTTATAACTTTCTTATCTTAGAGTAATGCTAGAAAGTTTCGTGTTATTCTGAAATTTTCAACTTTTCTTTCAATTTTTACTTAAGAACAAATAATAATATTAATTTAAACAAAAAGCTCTCAGTAATGACATCCAGGAAAATTCACATTTAATAAAATCCATATAGAAAATTTGAAGAATACTTCAAATATCTGTTTCATTTCAGAAAAATATAATTACAAAAAAGAAAGAGATTGTTTATAAAATAATTCTCTCTAATTTGTGTATATTATTTCTTCGTGAGTAAGAAGCCAAAGCAAAGTAAAAAATTTCAGAAAAACCACTACTTTCTAGCAATTATCTAGGAAAAGATAGTTATAAACAATACTACATTGTTTAAACAATTATGTTTGTTAACTTGCATGAATAACCACACTGATTAAAAAGTGGCCATAAAGATAAGAATTAAAAAAAAACGCAACTACCTAGCATTAATATAATAGTAGAAGAAAGTCGTAAACAATAATAGTTTGCTACAACAATTATATTTGCTGAATTACATGAATTATTACCGCACTTTAATTTTAAAATGGACAAAAAGTGTAACATTTTAGAGAAAAGTGCTAATTTCTAATGTTATTTTGAGAGAATATTGTTATAAATAATAATAAATTGTTCAAACAATTATTTCGGTTATATTTACTGATAATATTATAAACTGTTCGGAAATTTTAGTGTCGAGTATTTATAAAATATCGGATATTTAAAGAGAAAGGGGGAAGTTTTTCGAGAATAGAGGAAAAAAGGGAAACGCAGGGAAATAGAGGAAAGACTGTGAACCCTGGAATAGGGGAAAAATCATAAGAAATTCATTACAGGAAAATAATTACAAGCCTATACTGAATTTCCTATAATATTTTTTCGTAAGTCACTTTTTTCTAGGCACTGTCTATAGTTACGGAATTTTCCGTAACGTTAGCCCTGAACGAGCTGGAAAAGGGGTTAGAGTTACGGAAAATTCCGTAACTATAGACATTACGAAAAATTACAGAATATTTATTTTCCGTGTAATTTTACACCGTTTCTAGCGAGAACTTTACAACTTTTTTGTAAATTTCTCACAAAAATCACTGGTATTTTTATGATCTATGATCGTTGTGGAAAAATTGAATGAAACTTTTTACAGTGTGGATCTCAAGTGACGTGTCAACTAAAAAATGGCATGCACTGTCGCAGAGTAGGTTTCAATTTCTAACTAAAAAAAACAATTGAACATTTTGCACTATAATGTGGACGACAAAAAACACTCATGCCCATAATGAAAATGAAATAAAAATATAAAATCCTGCCTCCAACAGTTCTCGTCCAACTCACCATGAACAGCTATCCAATCACTCAAATCCTCCCCGGGTGGCAGCTTAACGACTCCTCGTAAATTGATACCAGAATTGAGTGAAGCTTGTGCTTGTTTGTGCAAGGAATACCGCAACGTACCGTAAGCAAATTTCTTTTTAGGTCTGAATGTCTACGATGGACCAAAAACAACCAAAACGTATACATTTTTTATTTTAGGTTATGTTGGCTTGTTCCTAAAATAATTTTGGATGTTTAAAATTGTCCTTACCCTTACCTTTCCTTTTTGAAAAAATTCAACAAAACCGCTTAGCGCAGCCATTTTATAAATCGGAGAAACACACCTGAACGTGAACTTTGGTTTATTTAAATTAATCCAAATACAACACAACTTCCCGTCTCATCATGCGTGTCAATGTCTCATGATTATTATTTATTTATTTCGGTCTGCGCACATCAGTTATCTTCTTCTCGCATGGTAATAATGCTCCCTGCCTTATCGACTTATTCAAACCGATTGGAATCAGTAGAAATTCAAATTCAAATTCGAAACGGCCAGGGCGGCACTTTTAAAAATTCGAACTCTTTTTGTTTGATAATAAAAACTGAACTGTAAATTAAGGCACTCAAAGTGAATCTCTTTTGCATTTTAAACTTTTTAAATTGTAGCTTAAGAAATTTATAATTTAGAAATGTTGAATTCAAATTAAAGCTAATCCTCCCTTTGAACTAACATTAATAAAAATGATAGAAATAAAACATGTCCCTTTTCCTATTCAGTACAAAGTTAAAATTAAAAAGTTTTTTAACATTGTTATTAAGTTGAAGGCACGGAATTTCGGTTTTCAATTTATTCTGAGCTGGAAGAGGCCTTGTTTTGTTTTTATCATTTTTATTGAGTTGGAAGAGATGAAATTTTGGTTATTTTTTTTCTGAATTAGAAGAGGCCATTTTTTTTATTTTTTACATTTTTATTGAATTCGAAGGGAGAAAAGTTTTGTTTTAAATTTTTTTCTGAATTTAAAAAGGCCCTTTTTCTTGTTATTTATACTGAATTAGAAAGGATGAAAATTTGATTATTTAGTGTTTTTCTGAATAAAAAGAGGAGGGTAATTTTTTTATTTCAATATTTTTATTGAGTTGGAAGGGAGAAAATGTCGCTTTTAAACTTTTTGTGAATTGGAAGAGGGACATTTTTTTCAAAGATTTTTATAGAGTTGGAAGGGAGGAAATTTTGGTTTTAATTTTTACTGAATTGAAAGAACATTTTTTTATTTTTAAGATTTTTATCCAGATGTAAGAAAAAAAATTTTGGGTTTTAAGTTTTCCTAAACTAGAAAAGGCACTTCTTTTGTTTTGAACATTTTTATTCCTTCGGAACAGAGGAAAGTTAAGTTATTAATTATTTTTTCTGAGTTGGATAAGGCGAAGTTTTTCTTTTGATCTTTTTTTCGAGTCAGCGGGGGAAAAATTTGGTATTTTAAACATTTAGAAAATTCTGAAAAACAATTAATAATCAAAATTTCTTCTGTTTCGAATAAACAGAAATGTTTCAAGTTTAGAAAAACTTGAAACCCAAAATTTCCTTTCATCAAACTCGATAAAATTCTTAAAAATAAAAAATAAATGTTCTTCCGATTGAGAAAAAAATTTACTCGCTTCCAAATCGATGCAAATCTTGAAAAAATTATATCAATAAAAATATTAAAAGAACAAAATTACCCTCCTTTTCTAATTCAGAAAAACAATAAATAATCGAAATCTCATCCCTTCCAACTCAATGAAAATTATAAAAAAAAGAAGGTCCTCTTCCAATTTATAAAATATTTAAAACCAAAATTTCCTTCTTTCCAACTCGACAAGAATCTTAAAAATATAAAATGTTCCTCTTCCAACTAAAAAAAAAAGTAAATCGAAATCTCCTCCGTTTCAACTAAATATATATAAATGTTAAAAATAAAAAATTACTCTCCAACTCAGAAAAAATATTCAAAATAAAAAGATCCCCCCTTCAACTCAATAAACGCCAAAAAGAAAAAGTGGCCACATCCAATGTAGGAAAAAAAAAATTCCGTCAATTCCAACTCAATAAAAAGCTTTAAAATACAAAATGTCTTCCAACCCAGGAAAAAGAAATCAAAATACATGAATTTTCAACTAAGAATGACAAATTTTCAAGCAAAATGA